>QTSX02001596.1:0-26863 GCA_014839935.2 Entomophthora muscae
CCCTGGATAGAACTATTCCCCCCCTGATGTACAAAGAAAACAGCTCAAAATTCTGTCAAACCACTTAGTTCCCTTGAGGATTTAGCCCACACAATTGACAAGAGATTTATGTTGCCATATCCTTTCCAGGGGTTAAATACCAATGCTCTGCATTTTTTCCCTACTTGGGAAGAATCCCTGATCAATTTAGATTATTTGTTGGCTTGGTTTTGTCCTCAGTTAAACAAAAGAAGATTAAACAATTGGAGCACACTACTGTTAAATCTGCAAACTCCAATCCAATTGGTTTGAATGATGTCATAAATCACTCCATGGGCATTGGCCAATCAGAAGTGGGACTGGAAATTATTGAGAAGCTCTCCAAACCTTTGGATTTTCCCCTGAAAATTTTATCTGCAGCCCATCAAACTCCATTCTTGGGACAGGTGATCTTTTGAATTCAAATTCCTCCCTTAAAGCAAGAACGGGGACTTCCAGTCCCCTGCTTGCTCATTTTTACTCAATAAAAGTTAAGCTTTTCACCTACACATTTTTGAAATTTTGGTCCTTATCTCAGACCCTTTATTTATGATCAATTTGTTAGTAAAAGTGTCAATCTTTTGTTAACTTATACACTCTTCCTTGGTTTACAGCATCACTTTCAAAGCTCCTAAAGTTAATGTTAGTAGTGTATATCTTTACCTTGGTTGTTTTTGAAACCTGCTTTGATCTTTAAATTTTAGTATTAAAATATATATATTCTTCAATTCCAAAATTTTCCTGCTTTTGCTTTGCTTTCACATACGTTGTTTAAAAGCTCTTTGCTTACTTTACCCTTTGAGCTTGTCCTTGACGTTCTCCCAGTACCTGGACCTGAACTTTTTCTACTTTTCTGTGAGGCAACTGACCCTAAAAATTATTTGGTTGTAATCATAATTATTGCTCCCTTTGTGAAGTTTGTGGTTTTTACCCTGCCCCCAGTTCTGTTTCTGATCTGGTCTACCACCCCAGATCTCTGGAACTGCTTGTTCTTGTCCACCTCCTATGTGGGGGAGGATTCTTCTCACCTTCTGCTCTTTCTTGGTGACCTCCCCAGTTGAGCCCATTGGCTGGCTGCTACAGGGGGAAAGCTGGTCAAGAGCCTCACCAGCAATGATCTTGAGCTTCCCCTCTCCAGTTCTGAACTTGTGGTTCCCCCATAGTCACTGTTGCCAAGGTGTCCCCTCTCTTGGAGACCAAGTCCCCTGTCACTGTGGAAAAGTTGTCCCCCCTGATCCTGCCCCCAGGCGCACCCCTTGGCTGCTTGAAAGCCTGGTTCTGATGGGTCTGGATCTTTACCTTCCCCAGTTGTCTCCTGCGTCCTCCCTCTGGACGCCCCTACAAGCGGCAATTTCAGTGTTACACTGGATGGTATCCTGGTGGATCTTTCCCCCAGGATGGGAGCCAGACTTAGTCAGTTTAGCTCCCCTCTCTTACAGTGGCACTACTGTCACTTTGATTCAGGCAGTGTCTATTGTAGGGGCTGGTCAGCACAAGTTGATCTTTATAAATAATGTATCCTTCCAGGATATCCCTCTCAGGATAGACAGGTGGGTTTTTTTGGTGAAGATAGCCATACAGACAGCACTCCATTCTTTCTTGGGGGATTTTCTTAAAGGTAGGCTGCAAATCAAACCTAACACTGTTACCACTGTTGCAGCTGGACTAACTGTAGTTCATTATTTGAAAGAGGAAGGCAACAGTCCAAGGAAGAGGTCAGAGATTTAAGATAATAGCTCTATTGGAGAAAGGAAATTATTATACAGTAAAGGGGTGCCACAAGGGGGTGGCATCAGTGGCATGATCCAAATATGGTTTGGGTTTTGAATAAGTAGCCAAAGCTGTTTGACTAGAATTGGCTGCACCCCTGATTAGGAAGTAGTGTCCTATATTTTGGCATTTGAGGGGGGAAGCAGAATGTTGTCTGATATATCATGGATCGACTTATTGAGCACCCCCAAAAATCATAATATACATTGCCAGTTGAGGTATTGAACTGGGTTACAACAATACCCTGCTGCTGCACTAGGGAATTATCACACCAAAGCGCATGCTGCAACCAAAGTCACCTCATTTGAAGCTGTTTATTGTGTTAGCCACCCTCTGTCAAGAAGCTTCTACTGCCCAACTCCCTATCCATGTGAGACCATCAAGGCAACATTTGAGCCAAAGCAGAATCAAATATAGTTGCCAGAGCACTCAAGGTCAAAGGGGCCCAGGAGAAAATCTTACATCAACTTGTCATATTCAAGATTGGTCAAATAGTTCTGAACATGAAGACCAAGCTCAATAGCTCAAATTCTACCAGTTCCAAAATCAAATAGGCAGGCCCTATTAGATTTACCATGTGGAAACCAACTTCAACTGTTATATTGAGGATAGGAAAGGAGTGCACTTGCCACAGCCAGTGAAAGCGAGCCACCTCAAACCCTACCATATTTAGTTTAATGGGGGAGGGTGATAGCATTAGCCTCCAATTCAACGAATTTGAATAAATTGGTCAACACATCTGATAGCTATAAAAGTGATCGAGTTCACTTTAAATAAACCGTTCTTTATCCCCCTGCTTTGGTTTCGGGTTTTTTGTAATTCACCGCTAAAGCAGCTCTGAAAGATAGAATTTTAAAGGTAAATTGATTGACATTTCAAAATTTATCTGCCGTAAAAACACAAGCGAGAAATTCTAACCGTATGGCGCCTTTAAAAATAAATATTTTGTTCCTATTGACGCGATAAAACCTGTACGGCTCCTTTGAATACCTGTTTTATAACTTTTATGCTGCAAGTTCCTTTTCACACCGGCGGATACGAATCCTTGCTATTTGGCATCCTATTTTTATCGGCTCCCTTTATTTTCAAGCTTGGGTTCATCTTCCAGTTTCTTTTACGAAATTTCCTTGGCAATACCGTTAACCAGTGACGTTTGAATGAAACGCTTAGATATGGGCCTTAACTTTCTGGCTCTACCCGGTCCAGGTCGCTTGGTTACCTTGCGGAGAGGTCTCAGGTCTACACTGCCTCAAAAAACCATCACTTCTTTTGCATCTTATGCGAGTCTATCCAAAAACATAGATTATACAGGCCGTGTTACCAGAAACAATGCTGTTGCTTTGAGGAATAAACTACAAGTAGCTATAACTGTTAATACCCGAGCGGCATGTTTTTCTGTTGCAGCTCCAGTTGCTCATCCCAAAACTAAAGTGAAAAATGGTAATCGTTTCTTATGACATGTTTTTTTACAAGGTTGCTTTGCTAAAACAGTGAATGAAGCTTGGTTATTGAACCAGTGTTATGTTAAAAGATATCAAACGGCATGATAACAATTGGAATGAGAGATGTTTTGTGCTCGAGTGTTCAATACTTTGAAAATAATTAAACTCTATATTTGTAGGCTGCTCATGTAGTATTTTTTCTTCTGTGAAACCTATCTTTTTTAGGTTTCATAGGATATCTTTTCAGGATAGCTTATATTTGCAACAATTCAAAGTGCTCAATTCTTTGGTCTAGTTCAAGAACAATTTCTTGATTCAGAAAACACTGAATTTGTCAAAGATTCCAACGTATCTGGATGGGATTCCCACGAGAAAGAAACACTTGGTGAAGCAGCCATCTTTGGGGAAAATCAAAGCCGGCAACCCAAAAGAACTGCCACTCAAAAGTCCAAACGAAAATCCGAAGACACGTCTTATGAAAGCCCTCTGAAAAGCATTCCTCTTAAAAGAAAAGAAGTTAAATATCAAAAGCTCAGCGCAGCAACTTTCAAGTTTGAAGGTAAGGTGACTTGTACAACTACTAATAAAGGAAGCCCTCAAAGGCCCCAAGCTTAAAGATATAGCCAACATCAAGTTTGGTCTTGACAGATGCCTTTTCAAGTAAGGATCCGTTTTCCCTATTAATGATTAGTCCTGGCGTGACATACTTGCAAGATCCTCACACATCTATTTACAACTTTGACCCTTATCTACAGAAGATTGTTGATGTCGACCAGTTTGATTTCAGCAAGATTGTAGGCTACATACCTGCTGGCCGTGACGAGGTATTTTAAGTTATTAGCCCTCGCCAAATAATAGACTCTTATCCAAATAGCCCGCAAACACAAGAAGCAATTTGTATCAACGACATCCTCAACAACTCAGATGCTATGTCACCTCTACTTTATTATTTCGCACTGGAGGCCTTTTGATGCAACGTTTCTAAGCGCTTCTTACCAGCGCTTCTCTACGCAGTATTCTAAAACCCTTACCTTTCCGCCCTCGGTTCGGCTCAAGAAGCACAAAGGAGGCGTTTACTCCATCAATGCTGACAAAACCTTCGACAACGAAACAACAGTTCTTTCCCAGCTTGGCCAAGTGATGGAGCGTATGCTGACTATGAGCCCTTTGGAGTTCTCCAAGTACCTCATCAAGCCAACGCTAGCCAAAGAGGAGTCACAACCCCAAGACACCCCCGAGCCAGAGATTTCTCTCTACAACTACAGTCTTACTAAGAATATGGTCCTGAGAGCTCAGCTAGATTGTGCTGACAAAAGGCTACCGCGCAAGATCTACGACCTTAAAACCCGCGCTGCGTTGCCCATTCGCCTGGATCAGAGCAACTACAAGGTACTGTATCTGCCTTGTGTCTAACCTCCAGGATTATCTTTCGTACGACATAAAGACTCTGCATGGTGTGCATGAATCATTTGAGCGCGAATACTTTGACTTGATGCGCAGTGCCTTTTTGAAATACAGGTACCCATCCATCAAATATAATCCAATCGTTAGTTTCCAGGTTCGCATCGGCCAGATGGACGGATGTCTCGTGGCTTACCACAACACTGAGACTATTTATGGCTTTCAATACGTTAGTTTGCCGGAGATGGACCGTCGGATGTTTGGCAACAGCGTGATGGGCGACCAGGTCTTTGCTAATGTCACACAGCTCCTTGAAAACATTCTCACTGAGATCACAGCAAAGTATACCGATGATGAAATAATGCTCACCTTCAAAACTGTCCAAGACTCTCTACTCCTTCAGATCTATGTTGAGGTCATCAACAAAGAACAGCCTGACTCCACAGAGAAGGATGACGAAATCTATGCTGTTGATCCACTCAATCGTCTAGCGAAGTATCAAGTTGTCTGTTTTTCAACTGTGAATGGAGAGAAACGAACCAAACCTATATCACTCAATGCCATTCCTGATCTAGATAATTGGGAAGTCCACTATTGCCTTACTGAAGTATCGATGGACTCCTTGGATCTGTACAATGAGTATCTTACACTTCGCCATACCCAGGCCTCTTACTATGACTATGACAGAGAGGGAATGAGTGTCTTGCAGCGTTTCCGTAATTTGACCACCTTCAACAAAGATAACCCATCCCCACCTAAATCCAAGCCTGTTGTATTCAAATCTTCTCACTAACAGTTGATATTCTCTGGGACTTAAAATATAGAATTCTATGCTCTAGACTTATTGACATTTTCTAAAGATTATTCAAAACTTTTAAACCATTCAAGCTTGAAATAGATAATTATGAGGAATAGCTTTATTCCAATAAATGGCGTTCTAAAAGAAGTAAAAATTAGCGGTGTGTTACCTTTATTCAGGATTAGTTTTATCCGTTTCAAGCGAATGCTGCTCTTTGGTACAATTACGATGCATCAAGCATGCAATCCCATGCCAAATTTGGTCTACAAGCAGTGAGTAATCATATACGATGAATCCTAGTCCAATGACTTGCTCCTTGAATTCTAACCCCAAGAAATTTATAGGACACGCAAATTACCCAGCAGTGGGATCAACCTGCAATTGTAGATAAAGGTTATATTTCAAAATCAGGGGCTCTCAATTGTAAGCCTATTACTGTTGGATTGAAATCAAATGACTAAATATAAGGTAAAGCCCTATGACAAAATTGACAGATGTTTTAAATCTCTGCACTTTTTTCTATAATTTTGTTTTTGAAAAAAATTAATCTTTTTCTAGGATTTGACTTTTTTAATGAATTACTAGCAGCCAAAATCAAAAAACCAAGTCTGAAGTGCCCAAATTGATACAATTTAAAATACACCTTAATTTAATTTGGCTATTAAAATAGATTCATTTACCTCTTTGAATAGTGGGGAAAAAACCAAAAGTGCAAAAATTGAAGTGCAAAAAAATCTTTAATTTAATATTTGATACATCAAAATTGAAAAATATATAATTTTTTACCATATGTGAAAAAATAAAATAAGAGTTAAAAAGTTAGCTAAAAGAGAGCTTTTAACTAATTTTATTTGAATCTTAATATCAATTACTATTATAAGACCTATAAATTTAAAAAAATTTCATTCCATAAGTTTTATATAAAATTTACATATAATTTCTTAATGGGTGCAGAAATCAAAAAGTAGTCAAATCAAAATCCAAAAATGTCATGAATGACATTTCAATACTTGTATTGAAAACCTAAGTGTCAGGGACCCACTTGGCAGGGAACCAGTTCCCTATTTGGTGGGCCAAGGCCCCTAAGTTTAGCCCTGCTATTACCAACCCAATGGACACCGTGATCATGGCAAGATGACTTAAGTGCCCCAGGTAGGCAAATCTTCCCATCAGGGAGCTGAAGCGCCCCAACAGATAATAACCTACCACGTAAGATAACAAGTAGAAGGAGGCGTATGGTCTGACCAGAGAAGGTTCAGCCTGAGGAGGGAAAGGAGAGAAACAGCCATAGTTAAAATTTCTGCCCCAGTGATCTGAGTGATACTTGAACCAACCATGAGCGAGTGATTTCTTCTGATGAGAGTGTTGGGAGATGAGTTGTATCAATCTGTGATTGGAGTAGGATTCTCCAAGGTCCATAATACAGATATAAAAGATGCTAGAAACCAGAACAGGAAAAGGCTTCCCTGCATGGCTTCAAGAAGAGATTTAGAATTGAATGTAATCAAAGGTAATACAAAAAGTCTTTATTGTTAGAACAACTAAGATTGATAAGGTTTGCACACTTAAATAGTCTTCAAAATGGAGGCTGGGATATTTCAGTGGATATTGGGGGGGAAATAAGAGGGATTTGCCAATGATTTTCATGAATATAATGGGTAGGATTAATACCTGTGTAATAATGGCCTGGATTTGGAACTGGAGGTGTAGTATAATCTTATAGTTAAAAATAAGGAAACCAAGGCAAGCCACAAGATCAGAGTCAATTAAGCGGTGCATAATGTGATTATCAAGAAACATCAGGTACGGAGCCTCAGTTTCATCTAATATTGGTGGATCTGTGAGCGGCAAGTTATCCTGAAGTAGCCAATCAAAGGCAGAGCGGTAAGTGGCGTTATCACTGAAGTTATTAACCTTTTTGAACTTGAATCAAAGTGCAAAAGCAAAAAATGGTTCAATCAAGTGGTTATAAATAGGTAAATTAAGTTGACTAGTTGAATTTACATTAATGATAGGTTCTTTCTGAAGGTTCCAGGTTCAATTTCTGTTGGAATCAAGGCTAGAACACACACTGGTGTCAAATACTTTATTGGTGAGTTGCTGTGTCTTTGAATTATTGACTATTTTATTCATAAAATTAATGAAGTCAGGGAAGGAATTCCTGACACCAAGAGTTGAACCCCAGTTCCCTGAAAGCAATTAAACCCTCCAGGACAGTCCAGGACCTGCCAATCTGTTAAGTCACAGGCTTGAATCATTAAATTACTTTGCAACCCGCCAGCCTACTACAGAGGATTCCCTGAATAGTTGCCAGTCTGCCGCCAAACTGGTGCCAATAAAGACCCATATCTACAAAGGAGATATAACCTGGCTAACAGGGATTGGGGAAGACCCTACTGCCAACCTGCCAAGAGCCAATACTGGAGTTTCAAAATCAATATTGGAAAACCTGGAATCAAACCCTGACCCTTCAAAGACTACTTGAGTCACATAAAGTGGACAAGAACCCGCTCACTTGCTAAATTGCAAACCCAAGTTGACGAGTTACTCCAAGGCCCGCCAGTCTCCCAAGGGCAATTCCCCAAATAGTCACCAGATTGATGCCAACCTTGAGCCACCAAAGATCTTGACCTATGCAGAGGTTGCAGTTTGCCTTAAAGAGGTTAAAACAAAACCTATTTTTAACTCTGCCAATGACCACCAGCAACTGCCAGCCTTCTGTCCAGAAGGGGTAGTACAATTGAACTACTCAGGTGACATAGTGAACAGTGGCGGCAGAACAAAGCATTGCCACTTCTATTTGCCAGAGCAGGCACAGCCTGGATCTGCCGCCCTCAAGACTCTAAGCCAAGATCCATGCCCCGCTAGTGCCTTGTCTGCAAACCTGAACCCTGCAAAAATTGAAAAAGCGAAGTCCCATGGTATAAAAACCCCGGCAGTATGGTGATGACCACATTGTCATTTTTGATAATAAAGTTTTATGAACCTTTGGTTCAAACAAATCTTACCTTACCTAGTCTTAGTGATCTTTCATCTTAACTCCGTTCAAGTAGATTATCAGGCGCCCGTCCCCTCTGAAGACCAACCTGCTGATCTCACCCAGGCACTATACCGTCCCCCAGAAGCCCCCTTTGAACCTGTGCATTTTACCAAATACCCACCCAACCTGGCCTACACAGAGTATGACTTAGAGACCTTCCTCATTGCTGACCCCTTGGCCAGGACTAGAGAAACTGAATACATAGGACGTGAAGGAAGTGGTACAAAAGGCCGCCAAGATTGTTCAAAGACAAGTACAATAATCTGCCTGCTTTTTGTTCCCATGACTCTGCCCTTAACCCCACAACCCGACCGCCTAATAGAGGCTACCACTGCTGCAGAGACCACATCCACTCAACTGTTTGGAGTACTCTATATCACCTTGACAGGAATGATGGATTCCATTATCCCTACCTCTGGACCCTGGTCCTTACTCGGGCAATTTATGTCTTACATTATCAAGTTAGCACCCATTCTATGATGGGCTTTACCCACTGGCTCAGGATGGGGTTGGGCTGAGCCGCCTAATGCCTCTAACTATGCCTGGTTTCCTGAGAAAAAAGGTACCAAAGAGCTAGGTCCACTTAACATTAATTTTTTACTAAAAGTTAATATTTTCTCATTATGTTTTATTAAATCTCTCAAATCAAAATTGAGGAAATCAAAAATTGACTTTTTAGATTCAGTTACACTTTTTAAGCTTATAAAAATTTTAAATAACAGATATTTTTTGAATTTCTCATATAGATTATTTAATATCTGGCATTTATATATATAAATGAATTTTTTGTTTTTTTATTTTATTGCAATATTTAAAAACTGGTGTTTTGGAGGTATTTTCAAAAAAAATCAAGTAATAAAATTATTGTATCATGTTTCCCTATGTTATTTCAGGGGACAAAATCAAAGTGCATCAAACCCTTGTTTTTTTTTGTTTTTAATTTTTTTCTCTTTCCCACCTTGCCTTCCTTCTTTCCTCAAAACCTTTAAAGAAATCTGTGTTTTCAGCAGGGTGGATCATACAAAATCTTATACCAAGTAGAAATTTTTCTTTTTCTCTCTCCTCTATTATTTATTCACTTATCTTCTATTGTATCTTTTTACTGGATGTATTAGAGCAAAATGAGATTAAATAAACTTAACTTTATAAAAAAGTATCTATTTGATATACAATTTTGAACTATTTATATCATATTTTGTTGAATTACAGTGTTTTAAATAAAAATATTCATGTCCCCATTTTTATAAATATAAGTGGCAGGCTCTTGATAGCGTTGAAGGTTGCAACTTATTATAAATACGATACAAGCTTATATCTTTTATTAATTATAAAACTATATAATATAGTGTTACAGTAGTTTTCCAAGTTTGGCGCTAAGAAAAATTAACTTGAATGTAAACAAAATAGAAGTGAATCCAATTATATTATTAATCAGTATAAATTCATTGGTTTTTGATTTTGTTTAAATCCAAGTTAATTTTGCTTAGTGCCAAAGCTCAGAAAACTACTGCAATAAGAAAGTTAAGTACTTTATAATTTTAATGATAAGCTTTTATAATAATTTACCATTAAAATAATATCACTTTTAAACTAAAATAACTAAAATTATAAGCATGTATCTTTTAGGAAAAAATCTTTTATTTTTTCTTATATTGAAGTATTATTATAGCTTTACATAAGCTTAAAAAACCAAAGCTTTATAAAAACTATAGTCTATAAAGTAGTCTTTTGTGTAGGTTCATATTTTATACTAGGTGGTTGCCCTGTCCAAGGACAGAATTAAAGTTGAATTTAATAAAGCAATTAAATATATTTTGTTGTATTTTTAGGCTTGGATTACTTATCAAATGTTTAATTAAAAATTTATTTAATTACTTTATTAAAAGGTAATTTCAATTATATTTATTTAAAATTAAAATTATATATTCCAAGTATAAATAAAGACTAAAACTAAATAAGTATAGTATCACTATTAAATTTAGTAAAGCTAAACTATTTATTTTAAAATTTAGTACTTGATTTTTTAATCCTTTCAAAATGTAGAGCTGATCTGCAGCTTTAAAATAAGTTATTGTTCATCAAAGTTGGCTTAGTATTTACTGAGATATATTGATTTTAGTTTTTTAGTGTGTATTAAAAGTAACTTTAGATAATATCAAATCGAGTCCGAGCCTTTAATTATGACACGAACCCGATTCCAGCACTTAAAAATATATCTCAGCATCTAGAGCAGTTAGAGCTATCATGTTTGGTACTATTGTGATCGGAATCGTCTGAAAAATTGATCTATGTCCTCTAAATTTCATGAAAATCATTATATTGAATCATAATTTTATCATAGCTTGTTTACTCCACTGATGTTCTTTTGGGATGAAGCTGTGGCAAGCAAGGTTTACTCTGAAACAATATAGAGCCACTTGGATCAGGTGGCATCGAATTGGAATGTTCTACTATCTCACTTGAAGAATAATAATTTCGAAATGTCCAAGCCAACCATCTCCTTATTTAAACTAACATTTATATTATAATTCAAACTGTATTGCTTTAAATTGACCAAGCTCTCTTTTCGTTGTCAATTCAATCCTCAGCATAGAGCATAACCATCCAATCATATAAAAGGATCTCAAACAATTGCTGCTTCTTTTCTAATTTTAATCCAACCATTCTAGAGTCGGGTAATCTATACAGATAAGCCACTTTGATATGGTTGAATGGTGTTAGACACTAATTTAAAATTCAAGTAATTAAATACAACTTTATTAAAGTTTGAGTGGCTTATATTTCAGTTCAACATGATTGACCACACTTCACTGAATTCAATCTGTGTACTTTCAAAGATGCATGTAAGGGATTGAATGTAAGGATGAGCCAAATTGAGCTTTTGGCTTAACAATCAACTTTTAAAATCAAATTTAAATAAAAATCAATTCAGTCAAATCCCTTACGGCTTGAGCCCACTCGAGGTGACATTACAGACAGAAAGATAGACAGACAGACTCACTTTTATATATATTAATTTAAGTAAATACAGTTACATATAAGTTCTGGTGTAATTTTGCTTTTAAAATTAAAAAGTATTTTCTTTAAAGAACAGCTAATTTAAGCAATTTTTATTATCTAGTATCACAAATGACAAATTCCTGCTATCAATTAGCAAGGAAAACCCCCAACTACAAGATTTGAACCCTGGGACCCTACAGGCCACCAGCCTGCAGGTCCAGCCACCTGCATTTTTTGGGCTCAAATCAGAAATAGATTTGAATTGGGAGAAACCTCCGAAACCCACCAGCGTAGAGCCTTCTATTATCAAACCCTGCCCTCTGAAGGATCCTCTTAGCCTAGCCAATAGGAGTGCTAACCCAAGCAATATTCCCATAATAACTTGGGCCACCACCAATGGAGTACTGCAGAAATTTCCCCAAGAACAAGGGCCACCAAATGATGACAAATCCCATGCCTCAAAGAACGAGATCAAGATTCCCCGTCCCAGCCCAGCCAATGATGCATTGTCCATGTTAGATGCCACTGAGGATTTCCAAACCCTAGTAAATGCTACCACCCGGCCCAAAGGATTTAGAAAAAGTTTTCCTATGGCAGATGAGCATACTTATACCCAGGAGATGACAGGAAGATGCTCATTGCCATTCTTACAATAAAGTTTTATGGACCTTTGGTTTGCGCAGGTCTTACCCTACATCCTTTTAGCACTTTATCATTTTCAATTCAATCCTCCTGTGTAAAGCCCAGCTGTAAAGACACAGCAGAACTTACTTTCTATAATTAAAGAGAAATATAGATAGCAAGAGATTGGGTTGAACTTTAATGATAGCTTAGCTATCAGATATTCATAGGGTGTTTATTTATAGTATCTACCACTGTGCAAAGTTTTGCAAGTGGGAGTGCAAGCAGGGAATGGAGAATCTCAAAAGACTGGGTGATGAAGATTGAAATCAGGCATTTGGAATATAGTCAAACCTTTGTTCTTCTACTATCTGGGTCTGGATGGTCAATTATTGGTTGTAGCTAATGGCTTACTATCATGAGGGGGAATGGGATTAAGTCTTCCTCAAGGTCTAATTTTAGACTGGATAGTAAGGTTTGGCAAGAGTCTGGAACACGCCATGTGGTCTGGGCCCCGGATCCCCATTGGTTGGTTCCAGGATTGATGGCCAGGGTTTGGATTTGGTTCCTGAATTGTTCAAGGACTGCATGGCCTGCTTCTATTTTTATCTCCTAATTCTGGGACTTATCTGATTGGTTCCTCTCAAGGTTCTGCATTCCAATTAGTTTTACGCGCAAGGCAGTCTCTTAACAGGTACTTATTTATTATTAAATGATGCTCAAAATACAAAGAGCTTCAAAATGAGTGGTTGATCATTCATTTTGATTTTGTATTCACTGAGATACACTTGCATGAATGACATTATTTCATGCAACAGGAGTTCATGCAGGGGGGATCGCTTTTGCTCAATTTAGCTCTTGATTGGCCTTTTGACCTGGCTAAATTTATTAATATAAATTGTAGGCGCTGTTGAGAGATCTTGAATGCGGGTTTGGGCATTGGCATATGTTGATTAAGAGCTGAGATATGATTGCATGAATTACATCATCTATGCAACCATGATATCATGCTTAATGAAGCAATGGCATCTCAATCAGGCATTTCACAATTCTTCCCCTTTTGCACTAGACTGTACTTATTTTTTGCTTTGATTCTTATTCAGAGCTTATGTCAGGAGTGATCCTGACATCCTGGTTCTGTCCCTGCTTCCCACCAAGCCCAAGAAAACACATACCAATTTTCCAAGTTATACCGTCTCCCAGGAGCACCATACAGCCCGGTACATTTTACAGAGTATTCTCCAAACCCAGATCATTTGGAGTTTACCTTAGAGAAGATCTTAATTTACAACCCAGAAGCCTGTACCAGAGAAGCAGAGCTTATTGGTTGGAAAGGTACTTGGATCACTGTACAACCTTTGCTATTTTGCAATAAATATAACTACTTGCCCACGTATTTAGTACCAATGACCCCTCCTTTGACCCTGCAGCCCAGCCACCCGCAAGAATCTGTTGCTACTAGTGAGTCTGCCTCCACCCAGATATTTGGAGTCACGTACATCACCCTCACTGGCTTAATGGATTCTATGGTGCTGTCAGGGACCCACTTGGCAGAGAACTAGTTCCCTATTTGGTGGGCCAAGGCCCCTAAGTTTAGCCCTGCTATTACCAACCCAATGGGCACCGTGATCATGGCAAGATGACCTAGGTGTCCCAGGTAGGCAAATTTTCCCATCAGAGAGCTAAAGTGCCCCAACAGATAATAACCTACCACGTAAGATAACAAGTAGAAGGAGGCGTATGGTCTGACCAGCAAAGGTTCAGCCTGAGGAGGGAAAGGAGAGGAACAGCTATAGTTAAACTTTCTTCTCCAGTGACCTGAGGGATACTTGAACCAACTGTGAGCAAGGGATTCCTTCTGATGAGAGCTGTTGGGAGATGAGTTGTACCAATCTGTGGTTGGAGTAGGATTTTCCAAGGTCCACACCACAGATAGAAAAGATGCTAGAAACCAGAACAGGAAAAGGCTTCCCTGCATGGCTTCAAGAAGAGATTTAGAGTCAAGTGTAATCAAAGGTAGTACAAAAAAGTCTTTATTGTTGAAACAAGTGTGAAGGGTAGGAAAAGTTCACTTAAATACCCAAAAATAGGGGTGGAACATTTAAGAGGTTCAATAAAAATAAGGGGATTTGAAATGAAGTCTCAGTAAAATTAAGGCTGAAATGGTTATCTTTACCATTTGGATTTCTACCTGTAACTTAATAATATGGACTGTTAATCCTAAAACCCAGAGGAAACAAGAGGAAGCCACCATGTTGCTCATAATTAAGCAGTGCTCTTGAAGAACATGATCAGATATTAAAAGCGGAGCTTGCTTCAAGTATAGGATGAGTGGCTCAGAGAGCGGCAAGGAAAGTAGAACCAGCCAATCATCTTTCAAGCGGTAAGTGACGTGTATAGTCTTTTTAACACTTCCGGAGTCAAAACCAAAGTTGAAAAGCAAGTTTGAATGAAGGAAATAAATATAAACAGGTAATATAAACTCATTCAGAGAATATACACTAACCTTTGACTTGTCTGTAAGGTTCCGGGTTCAATCCACATCCATATTAATGTTTGATTTAAAGCTTGTGTCTAGACTCTGATTGCTGGTTTCTTTAACTTTGGTGTCCTGTAAAGAATTGACCATACAAGTGAGGTAGTCAGGAAAGAATTCCCTGACAGGTGCCCACTAGCAGACCCTGGGCCATCCTTGGGAAATCACTATCCTACATTATAAAGTTAGTCCCCATCCTGTGGTGGGCCCTTCCTTCTGGGCCTGCGGGCTGTCTGCCTGCAAGTTCTCAGGAAACTACTACAGAATGAATCCCTGGCATATAGCATGGTTTTTATTGCAGAAATAAAATACTTGGGGTTTCTTAGTCTAGTTGAAATTTTAAAGGTTATAATTTTGTATTAAAAAGTCTATGATTTTTGCTTTAAATTTACGTTCCAAAAAATTGATTTTTGCACTTCAACCCTTGATATTTCAATTTTTGCACTTTTTGGGGGTCTCATTTTCAATTTCTGCGCTTTTGACCTAAGAAACTTGCCTTTCAATTGGTAATTGATGGCAAATATAGGGGTTTGGACCTAATTTTTTTGGATCTTTTAGAGTAATTATTTACCATATTAAGCTTCTAAACTCAAAATTCCCAGGAAATAGATTGGTACAATATATACTGAAGGTTAGCCAGTAGAAAGTATTTCAAAACTGTGCTGCAGTTGTAAATCCATTTTGGTCACTAAGTGAAATTCTGGAAGCCTCAAAAAACAGGGTAGATGCAATTAATTAGCCCCAGCTTTTTACACCCTTGAAAAACCTTGCCTAGCATACACTTCAATACATATTTTTATATAAGCTGTTTGATTGAACAACCTTTAAGTACTCTGTGATTAAAGTGGAGAGGGTAGATGCTCCAGGCCTGGTTTCAGTCTTAGTTTTTATATCAACTTGTTTCCATCATGTTTTTATACCACATTCTTTCTAAAAACATAAACAAGACTTATTTCCTGCATATTTTTTTCTGTATGCTTTTACAGGGTTTTATGTAAATTTTAAAAGAAATCACTTAGCATATAAGTTTAGGGGGTTCTCTTGCCACATGTTTTACTTTAATTTTCAGAGCTACTTATGTAGACAACCCAAAGTCAGCCCAGAGCAAACAAAATTGTGCATTTAATAAAATTAAACAATTAACACATAATTCAATGTATATTAACATATAAATAGGGGTTTATTAGCAAACAAATCAAATACATGACATGTATATCAATTACACAACTCACCAGAGAACACAGTAACATCAAGCTCTATAGATACAATTTAATTACCTCACACATACCTAGAGTACTATTATTTTTACTATGTTTTGATCAAAGTGCATAAATGTTGTGCACTATGATGCAAAACTCACATAAGGAAATAAGGGAATAGTAAATCAAACACAGTGCACCTAAATTCCAACTAAAAACAAATCATTACAATTTATATTGTAGTGCTGAGACATTCAAATTATTAAGTGTAATATGAATCAAATACTGTAAATGGATATTCCAAGTTTAATTTTGGGTGTAGAAAGTGTGGAAATTAAAAGGAACAATATAAAGGCTTCAAAACTACCAATAACAGGGCCAGGTTGGCCAAATCAAGAAACATAACACACATACTGTAAATTCAGAACCTAAACGTAAAAATGTGGGATTGTCAAATCCTTGGTCCAAATTTCAAATCACTTTTGCAGGATGGCCTTTTTTAATTAAATTGATTTTTTTGTATTTTTATTTGATTTTTTAAAAATGCAGGAACTCATAGACACTTTGAATTTTTCAAGTCAAACTTCATATTTATAATGGACAAAATGAATTAACTGTAATCAGATTTGAAGCATTCAAATACATCAACCATTTTCATTAAGTTTACTATGTTTTTTGGAATTGCAGGATTGTCAAATCCATGAACCAAATTTCAAATCACTTTTGGATGCCACTAGTAAACTCAAATAATAATTGCAGGAACTGGAATCCAAATTGAATGTACAGTAAGAAACTAGGAAACACCAACCAAAATCAAGAAGCTCCACCACAACTAGAATCAAATGAAAAATTCAATCTCAATAATCATGTTTAGACATAAAAAGTGATTAAACTCTAAAATTATCCAAACCCAGAAAATATACAATATTATACACTTCAAATTACAAATATAGAAATTCTGTTACTATTCAAGGCTAAATCAAGAGAAAATTAAGTACCCACAACTAAACAAAAATCCAAATAAATACATATTTAATCTAAAATATATTTTAATTTTATTTTTATGGACCAACAATTGCATTTCTAACCAGCTCCTGCACCAGCCCGCAGGGCAGCCTGTTCACAAGGCTGTTCCAGAAGTTCCAAGAATAGACCCAGAACCCAACTTGAGGGGAGTAATGCTGACACAGGCCTCCCAAGGCGTCAGCGCCAGCCAACCACCTCCTGCGTCTTAAGCCAGTAACAGTAGCCTGAATCCCAGACAGAAGCCGCTCTCAAGACCTACCGCCAAAGTCTCCTAAACCAGGGTCACCAGGAACACTGAGGTTACTTACACCTCCACTGTGTACCCAGTTGTCACCTGGCCCCGCACTCTGGATCCAAGAGTTGCCATTTTCTGCCCCTGCATTTTTAATACCTCCTATGAGCCATTGGCCACCACTGTTGATCCATCTGCACCTGTGATTTATTCAACCATTGACGGAGCCACTCAAGCAAGCGTGATACCACCTTCTACACAAAGGTCCCTATCCCCTGAGTTGAGCCTGCTAGCCAGGATGCCGCAGTACCTGCCAAGGGCCCACGTTGGTTGACAGATAGTGAGTGTGAAGCTCTCCTCAACTGCTTGAACAGGAGAATGGCAGTTTGGGATATTTCATCCCAATTTGGTGTCACAGCCAGATATATTGGCAACATCAACAAAAAGTATGGCAATACCAGAAAAATTGCCAAATTCACCAAGGCTAAGTGGCAGCCAAAACTATTGCAGCCTGTGCATATTGAGGCAATCAAGCAGTGAGTAACCAAGGATTGCCACCTGGACACGCTTTCTGTCCAATCAATGTTGGTCACAGAGTTCAGGATTTCTGTCTCCAAAACCCTTCTTTACAAAGCAATGGTTGATTTGGGCTTCTCCTGGAAAGTACTGGGAGTTTTGCCATATAACAGAAATAGCAAAAAGACAATTTAGGATTGACACATTTATGCCAAGACCTATGTGGCTCTTAAGAAGACCAGTAATGTCTAGTTCTTTTATATCAAAAAATCACTGTTTTCCTCCTCACTCAGGTCTAGGCATGGGTGGGTCAAGAAGGGGTCCAAGGGTGGTGTAGCACATTGTGCATCTGTCTGTTCCAAGACCTATTCAATGGTAGCTGTCGTGTTCTGAGGCACAGCACAGACACACAACGGGGAATCCTAACCTTAGGATTGGATTTGTACTAAGTCTTGGTTATATGACAGGGAAGGCTATGTGTTTACCTTGTGGCCCTGGAAGAATAATCTATACTAGTTGTGGCTAGAGAGAGGCGCCAAAGTACTGGAAGACACAAAGACAAAAATGTGAATAGAACTCAATTTTTATTGGTGAATAAGAATTGTAATATATAGTGGTTTGCAATACCAAAAAACAATACCAGGACGGTAGGATCACTCACCACAAACATGAATGGGGTGAGTGAGTTGCGCAGAGTCAGGAAACCAAACAATTGTATTTCCCAATTTGGATATAGACTCATTTTGAGAGGCAAAAGCAAAAGAGAGAGATTTGTCCTCAAAATAGCCCACTTAAGGCAAAATAAAAACATGGTGAATGGCAGGATTTACGACATTGCCCCCCTCTAGAATGGCCTTAGAGGGGTGATACTTTCAGAGGAACTTGGCATGTACTCAGGAAAACGGATGACCACTAGAGAGGAGTTTCACGGTGTACTCAGACCCTTGCTTGAAGGTCACTTATAGAGGGCCAATCCACAACGTGTCCAGTTTATGAGCGCGTCCTCCCACTCTATGCTGATAGTAAAGAACATGGTCCTCAACGTTGAACTCAGGCAAAGGGGAGCATCCAGCATTATCAGGGGAGAGCTCAAGAATCTTAGTCTTATATGCAGAGGTGTAAGCAGTGGCCTGTATATCAATTATGCGGTTGATTAGATCTTTGATATGGTTGTCAGGGTTCATGGCCTTATCAGAGGAGAGTAGAGGGGCACCCAAGAGCAACAGAGTGGTAGCCTCACGCCCATACAGCATAGCAAAAGGGGAATACCTGGTGACACAATGTTTGCTAAGGCAATACACAAAGAGAGCAGCAGGTAAGTATAGATCCCAATTTGCAGCATCAGAGTAGGTGAGCTTCCTCATGATAGAGACCAGTGTTGAATTTGCGCGCTCAACTGCCCCATCGGTGGAAGGGTTGTAGGGGCAGAGAAAGACTGATGAGACCCCAAGGCTTCAACAACAGAGGTCACTAACTTGGCGTTAAAGTTAGTCCCATTGTCAGACAACAGCACTTGAGAGCAACTATGGCAGAAGAATACATCCTACAACAGGAAGGCAGCAGTTGCCTTAGCAGTGATGTACTTAGTAAGGCAAGCTTCTACCCACTTGCAGAAGTGGTCAACAGCAATTAGGATAAAGCAACAACCAGAGCAAGAGCGGGGAGAAAGGACCTACAGCGTCAATGCTGACAGTGTGAAAGGCATTTTGAGGGGGACTAATTTAAACTTGTGAGAAGCAGCTTGCGGTCTCTGGAGCTGGCAATTGTGGCAAATATCTAGGACGTCTGGAATCAGAAGGCAAAGGTTTTCCCAGAAGTAATTTTTCTGGAGCCAGTCAAAGGTCTTGGCAATGCCCCCATGTCCAGTCTCTTTATGAGCTTGCAGCACCATCAAAAGGCGAAGACTAGGCCGTACATAAGACAGGTATTTATCTTGTACTTTCTTGAAGAGCTGATTGTTGCAAATGAGTGTATCTTAAGAGAGTTTAGACAAGGCCAATTGGACTTCTTCTGTCTCAATTTCCCAAGAGGAAGGATATCCAATTAGTTCATACAGTTGACTAGCCTCAGCAGGATGCAGAGAAAGGATGGGCATTCTGGATAAGCCATCAGCATTCTGATGTTAAATCCCGGGGCAATGGAGCACAGTGAAGTCATAACCTTGCAAGTGGAGGGCCCATCTAGCTAGTTGTCCTTCTGGCTCATTAAGCAGTTGTAACCACTTAAGAAAAGCGTGGTAAGTGACAACAGTGAAATGGGTACCATACACATAGTGGCAAAACTGTTTGACTACATGCAACACAGCAAGGCATTCTTTCTCTATAACACTGTAATTCTTCTCATGTTTTTTAGAACACAAGAAGTATAAGCCACAGGATGGTCCACACCTTCATTGTCTAGTTAGGCCAAGATGGCCCCAATAGCAAGGTTGCTAGCATCAGTGTATAGGATGAATTCCTTATCATAGTCAGGATACACTAAAATGTGAGCCTCCTTGAGTTTCTGTTTAAGGGTCTCAAAGGCTTGCTGCTGGCTAGCAGTCCATTCAAAAGGGACATTATGTAACAGCTGGACTAGAGATTCACTAGTAATGGCAAATTTGGGGATGAACTGCCTGTAGTAGCCCATCATATCCAGAAAGACTTGTACTTCTTGCAGGTTGGTGGGTGGAAGCATTTTGTGATGGCTTCAACCTTCTTGGTCATTGGGCAAATCCCTTTCTGGGTTACTTCATGGCCCAAGAATTCAAGAAACTCTTTGAAGAAAGCGCACTTAGATGGTTTTAGCTTGAGGTCAGCTTCTCAAATCTTTATGAACACTTCTTTGAGATGATCCAGGTGATTAGTGAAGATAGCGCTGAAAACTGTTATATCATCTAAGTATACTAGGACACATGACAGTTTCAAGTTGCAGAGGATGGAGTCCATGGCCCTTTAGAAGGTAGCCGGGGCATTGCAGAGTCCCTGCGGCATGCAGGTAGACTCAAACAGCCCTTCAGATGTAATGAGTGCGGACTTTTGGCAATTCTTGGGAAAAAGATCAACTTGCCAGTATCCCAATACCATATCAATAGCAGAGAAGAACTTAGAGCCTCCAAGAAAGCAGAGAGCATCATCAATAACCGGCAAGGGGTAAGAGTCCTTCTTGGTTAAAGAGTTCAATTGTTGATAGTCCATCACAATAAAATGGCCCCCATCCTTCTTCTTTAGGATGAGCAAGAGTGAAGCCCAAAGACTTTAGGAAGGGGCTAGTAGACTAGCGTCTAACAGTTGTTTGAGCTCTTTAGACACCTGAGCGTCCTCCACACAACTGTGGCAATATGGTTTAGCGCAAAAGGGGGGAGCGTCTCCAGTATCAATCTGATGGATAACGCCTTTAGCTAGGCCATAGTTGGTACTGTCTTTGGCAATGATGTCTGAAAATTGATCTATCAAATCAAGCACCTCCTTTTGCTGAACCAGGACAGCTGTGGAAAGTCTTGCGCAGTGAACAAGGATAGGACTTGGGGTTCATCTTCAGGTAGGTTAAAATCTTGGAATGTGCCAAAGGGATGAAGAGACATGACATCAGGAGCGCTCAACAACTTGCCATATCCAACAACCTTCCCCCTAGACACAGCCATGGGGAGAGCAGTCAGGTTGGCTACCAACAATTGAACAGGGTCTTTATGGGAGAGATCTAAGAACCCAGGACAGAGATAAGGTTTGTTGCGTCCTAACAAGGGGAGATAGTACAACTCCAATAAGGTTTGTTCAGGCAGTTCATATGATATCTGGGAGTCTAGGAGAGCCTGGGAGTCAGGGGGAATGGTGACAGTGTACGTGGCTAGGAGAGGGATCCCTTCAGACGCAGGACAAGCCATGGGTGGACATTTCATGTTTGAAGAGTGAGTGTGATATTTGAGTTTAAAAACCCCAGTGGGATATTCCAAGGCACATGTCTTGAGCCGTTTTCTGTGAACTTTAACTGGCTCTTCAAAGATCAGAGGGACTTTGTATCCCAGAATAGAGAGGTAACCATCTTTTAAGTTGATTATCCCACTATATTCCCTAAGGAACTGGGTTCCAACTAAGAAATTGTAACTCTCGTTTTCCAAGACAACTGCTGGCGCAGCTAGGAAAAGCTTGCCACACCGCATGGGGAGAGCAGAATAGGCTCCTATGGCACAAGTCATTGATAGCCCAGATGTACCATACATCTGATGATAAATAAGGTTGGGGGAAAGCTTGATCTTTTTGACAAGCTTTGAGGAGACAATTTTAACAAGTAAGCCAGTATCCAAGACAGCCTTGATCTTTACCTTTTGGATGGATATTTCCACGCAAGTGGTAGTACAACCAAAGGTTGGGAGGACAGCCAGGATGTCTTGTGCCTCTGCTAGTTCTTTGTCCCACTTCTCAATCATGCATTGTAATCCATGAAACTCCTTATAGACAGTTTGGAGGGAAGAAAAACTGACACATTCTTGAATACAGCGTCAGCAACTTCAGCGGCTTCTTTGGATGAGTCTACCAGCATGGGAGATCTCTTTGCTTGAGTGAGGTATGGGCAAGAGACAAATTCTTTGGCCTCAGGCAAAGACTTAGTAGTTGTAATACTCTTTCCTGATCATAACTTGTAGGGGACTGCAATGGTTTTGGGGACGGCAAGAACTGAATATCTGTACCCATCAGGGTCATTGACATCAGAATTGTCCAAGTCAGAGTCATCAGAGATATTCTGAAACAGCAGGAGGATAGGAGGAGCCTCAGTATCAGCAGGCTGAGAGTTGGTTATGGAGTGAGGGATTGAAGGAGACTGGGAAGAATTGTCAACTGAGAGCGTCTCTGCCTCTAGGTTGACTGTTCTTTTCCCACCTGCTCCTTGGGATCAGCTCCTTCAATCCAAGGATTGGTGCAGACTTGAGAATGGTGACCTATCTGGCCACAGTTGTGGCAAACTTGACAGCAAGGAGGATTTTGCGAGTTCATGGTAAGGATGTGAGGGCCACAGGAAGAAAAACCAGAGTTATAGGTGGTAAAATTCTCCCAAACAACTGCTCCAGAGTGGGTAAGGTGCATATCCTGCAACAGCGTCTTTATGCTCTTCATGGAGGAAAGCATAGCTTTATGGACTTTGAAATTGAGGCACAGAAGCTGGTTAACCTTGAGGGCTTGAGCACAAGCCATGTAGACTTTGTGAGCCATCAACTGTCTTCTCATTATCAATTGTTGTCCCTTCATGTAGAATCTGTCTGTGAATTCAGCTAGAGTCTCCTTAGGTTTGAAAGTAATGTGCATGAAGGCGTCCTTCTTTACTTCCAAGCTAAGTTTGCCACCAAATTTGTCAATCAGAAGCTGCTTCATATCTTCCCAGGTCTCAATGATGGGCAGCTCAGGCACCACTACCTCCTTGCAGGTTGGGTGTAGACAGGTCAGAATATGTTGCTTCTTAACCTCATCTGATGCTTGTCTCATGACGGTCTCATATATAGTTAGGAAAGCTGTAATAGTTGAGGTTTTGGGATTGAAGACTTGCTTAAAGGTAGGATTGAAATGTGCTTTGGGATTTGGACCACCATTGCTGCTATCAAGTACATTTATGCGGGGAAAATTCTGCTTAAGATTCAGAGGGGGCTGTCTGGCCCACAGCTGACAAACACTCTTTTCAAGGGTAGTCAGGGTCTCAGCAGTGCGGGCACCCATATTATTAGCTAGAGTGGTCTGTCATTCAGTAACATCTAGATGTTGGCCTTGGGATGTCACTACCAATGAGAGCTCAGCCAGTTGAGAAGTAAGGAATGGCCCCACTGAGAGGCAAGGAGCAAACATGTCATTTACTTAATCAATCAATTCACTCATCTCTTGTACGTCTCTGTCTAGCTCAGTATGGTCCCGCTTTAAATGATCTACCTTGTTAGCTAGGGCAGTCAACTCCCTAGCACATTGGATTTGAGGGGCTCCTGGCAACCCAGGGAAGCAACCATCTTCATCTACAACCCCAACTAGACCTGCAGCAGTTTCCACCATTTTGTGTAGAGCAGCAAGCTCTTGCTGTAGCTCAGTAACTTGGGTTGTCAGAGCAAGCACCTGAGGATCAGGCTGAGGCGCTTCAGTAGGGCAACTTTGACTACAGGAGACACTCAGAGCTCTTGAATGACATACCATAGTCTCTACTCTATATCCATCAAATTATCAGATGGGGGAGAGGGCAGAGCATCTGGCTTGGGCGTAGATAATTCATTCACTTGAGTCTGGAGCTTGGCAATAGCAGCAGCAGTTACAGCTCTTTCTTTATTGAATTTCACACTGAGCTCATTAAGGCCTTTAGCAGCAAGGTCCGCTACCTGCTGCAGTTGCTCAAAGGAATAAGTGTTAAATGCATTGAGCTGTTGCACAAGTTGTTTGAAGTTGGTGAGGTAGGCGTTCAGGGTGGAATTGACTTGGGAGCTCCAGGGCTGTTCCAACTGGTGGAACTCATGTAGACGCTCTCTGACATATTCAGGGATGAATTGGCGCATTTGTTCAATGGAATTAACAAAACGGGTCTGGGAGGTGACAGAGTTGCGTTGATTGTCTGATACCAAGGAGAACAGAGAGTGGATCCACTGTTGATAGGTAGCAAACTGATCCCATTGATGAGTGATGACTGCTTGTAGAGACAAGATTTCTTGAACGTGGTGCCCCAACACCATTTGATGATGGGCTAAAGCAGTCTGCACAAAGGATGACAGTAGGTGCTCAGTGGAGCCAGCCACTGAGAGGAGATGCTGTGGAAATTGCGGAGCCACAATCAATTTTTAGAATTCAGCCCGACTGAACTGCAACTGGAGGCAAGGGATGGCTCCTTCACAGGCTATCCCAAGTGCTACTGCCATGACTTGTTCTAAGTCAGGAGTACCCATGGGGTAAGCAACTAGGCAGGGACCATTCCAAAGGTTCAGTACAGTAGGGACAATAGGCAGGTCTGTGATGTCTTCTTCAATAGGAGGGCTGGTAATTTTAGGTGAAGTTGGCTCTTGTATAGGCAAAGGCAAAGGACCTAAAAATGTGGATGCAAAAGGGATAACCAAGGGGCTTACAGCCCCTGTAGTGAGCACCATTTTTGTTGTGTTCTGAGGCGCGGCACAGACACACAACGGGAAATCCTAATCTTAGGATTGGATTTGTACTAAGTCTTGGTTAGATAGCAGGGAAGGCTATGCAATTACCTTGTGGCCCTGGATGAATAATCTCTACTAGTTCTGGCTAGAGAGAGGCGCCAAAGTACTGGAAGACACAAAGACAAAAACGTGAATAGAACTTAATTTTTATTGGTTAATAAAAATTGTAATATATAGTGGTTTGCAATACCAAAAAATAATACCAGGACGGTAGGATCACTTGCCACAAGCATGAGTGGGGCAAGTGAGTTGTGCAGAGTCAGGGAACCAAACAATTATATTTCCCAATTTGGATATATACTCATTTCAAGAGGCAAAAACAAAAGAGAGAGATTTGTCCTTGAAATAGCTCACTGAAGGCAAAATTGAAACATGTGAATGGCAGCGTTCACAAAAGTAGCACTTCCTGGTTCTCACAGTTTGGATCAATACCAGATGATCAAGGGCTCCCATAATAGCAGGATATTCCTTGATTTTCTCTGAGCAGTCAAGGAGTACCTTTGGATTAATTACCAGGGCACAACTAATATTGTTGTGTTGGATAATGTTGGGCTCCACAAAGTGGATCTGGTTGTTTCCAAGTTCTTGCCAATCAATAAAAATAGCCATTTGGTCAGCCACTGACTTGCAGACTTCCCAATGAGACTCCTCTTTCTCCCCCATATTCTCCATTCCTTAACCCAATCAAGGAGGTCTTTGGGTGGATCAAGAATGAGGTTAAAGCGGGGCTTCCACAGGACACCAAAGATCTCTTCAATATCCTTGAGTTCAGTCAATTCACAATGCCACCCAATGTGGTGGCAGCTTTTTACAAGCACTCCAAATCATTTCTCCCCAAAGCTGTCTACTCCAAGCCAATCAGATAAATGGGGTGCTCTGGATTTTATTTATTTTTATTTTATTTATTTTGTTTTTATTAGGACTCAAAAATTATTATTTATATATAATGACATGATGTTGGATTGTATTATAGACCTATAAGAATTTGTACAAAAGATAAATAAAATTAATTATACTAGGTATGAGGACACATATTTTTATTATAATGCACTGAATATTATATTGACTGTTGCGCTAACAAATCAATAAATTAAAAAGATAGAAATAAATTAATTTTATTTAAATAATTGTGAATCCTTGTTGGTACTTTGGCTTTTTTAAGCCACAAATTGGACCTTGCAAGTCATCACCTGATCTGATTGATTTAGTACCACTATAGCACACAACACAAAAACCAATGATTTTCATGTATCTCTTACTAATTAGTACTTATGATGGGGGTTAAGCATAGCAAATATATTTATCAAATCATATTACAAGGGAAAAGTAATTTGAGTTCTAAACAATCACTTGTTTAAACATAAGTGGAGTGGGCAGTTCAATTTGGATAAATAGAGCTCAAGTTTTTTAACTACATAATATACAAACCTGTACTTGACAATTGACTAAATAAACAAATTATAAATTAGATTTAATATTAACTGTGTTTGATTTATTATAACTACTGAATTATTGTATACTAACTACGTAAATATTACTATTATAAGTTAAAAATTAAAATTATATTTAAAATAAATTAAAAATAAAATGAAAAAATAAAATAAAAAGTAAAAAATAAATTGCAAGAGGAAATTATTTATTAAGGGGATTCTAATTGCAAAAGGGAATGCAATTATTCTGGGGTATTATACCCCAAGATTAAATTTTCTGCTAATGTGTCTAATTGGAACCACATACTCTTTTGTATGTGATGGACAACTATGGATACAATTGCAAGAGGGGTGGTGCTCAGCACCCTGGTGGTTGCTGAACGCTTAATAAAATGCAATCAGGTAAGCAAATTAATTAGTAGGTTCTTTTCAGGAGGTACATAGTACTCATACAACAATGTCAATGCAAAGGAGTTGTACAGGACGTGCTTGACTGTCCTATACCCCTGCGGTGTCTTCTGTTGTTCTAGTGCTAATTGGCAGATGTCTATTTGAATTGGTATGTACTCCAAATTTTTAACATTTGTTTTTGATATGCAGTATAATAGGATTCCTAGGTATGTTTAATATGAATCCTTTAAGAGGTATATTTTTCTGAAATATGCATAATTTTTTTATAGATTTGAACTAAT